>JARHVA010005847.1:1025000-1030000 GCA_037957365.1 Torreya grandis
TATACCATCATCATTTGTTTTTACTTCCATTATGGATATGTTTTAATTATGTGAATAAGTGGAAATAAAATACCATATATGAAACCCTAATGCCTAAAATTTTAAAATCCATAATAAATTAAAAGGAAACCACTAAGGGGACCTAGGGTTTTTTATGCTCAAAGGAATAACAAAGAAATCTAAGATTTTAAGGATTAAAACTTGAAGAGTAAAATGAGGGGAATAATAAATCATATATAAAAACCATATGTAAATATATAAATCTAAAACCCTATGATATAAAAATGAAACCTTAATGGTGCCTAGGGTTTTTCTATGTTCAAGGCAAGAAACATGATCACTAATATGTTTTAACCAATTTTAGATTTAGTGGTCTGAATAGGCCAAACCATTTATACTAATTTATATAATGTAATATATTATAAAAATAAATAAATATGAATATAACACTAGAGTATGACCAATTCATTGAAATTAGTATTTATGAAAATTACCTACAAGTTAGAGTATTGAGATTTATTTAGTTATGTTCTAATATATGACATTCTACAATGGTCAAATAGGATTTATATAGTTTATGTGTTGACTTGGATAGGAAATAGATTGTGAAACTCAATAGAACAAGTTTATTTTTTCTTGGATGCCTATGGAATCTAAATAATAATGTGATCTTTAGGATTCATCCATGAGACTAAGATGATCTATGATAGTTTTGATCATTTTGTATACACATAATATTTTTAAATTTTTATCACTTACTAAAAAATTTATCTTGTAACAATTTGTTGAGATTAAATATCCTTGAGTGAAATCCTTAAAGGGTGTACCAAGAAAGGAGTAGGTAGGCCTTTGATGATTTTAGAGAGATTTCACTATCCATATCATGGTCACACATTTAGTACTATACTTTATATTTGTCAAATTATCTATCCATTTAACTTCTATGATATCTCCATAAAATCCTAAAACCCTAAAATATGGAAAATGTTGTAATCCACTTGGACCCTCCAAAACCTATAATTGTCATAATAACTCCTATAGGTCCAAAAATACTCTTGAACATAGTAAAAGTAAGTAAGTAAGTAAGTTTGTGTGTGTGTGTGTGTGTGTGTAAATATTATGTATATAAAAAAAAAATTAAGTATAAGTTGACATTTACGTAATATAATAAAATATAAGTTTATTTATAAATTTTAACTTTTATATATATATATATATATATATATATAATGTATAAATTTCAAATTATTATATATATATATAACTTGAAATTTATACATGAACATATATTTTACTATATTTTATTTTTATATTTTTATATTTCCATTTTTATATTTTATATTTTTTAAATTCTATTTTTAGACTTTCACTTGTCTAGTGTGCATGTGAGTGTGCATTCTTTCTTAATTGATGAAAAGGCTTATGAAATGATGTCCATATGTTATAAATGATTTAAAATTATCATAATTTATTTTTTTAATTTTAATTAGTGTTTTAATTATTATTTTTATTTAGTTTTTAATTTTAGACTTTACTTACAATGTAAGTTACCTTGTATTATTTTAGCATTCTTTGTTAATAAGAATTGTACACAAAGGTATTGTGGTTGATTAATTATAGTTGGATTTTTTTTTCATATTTAATATTTTATTTAATTATAATTATATATTAATTTACACTTTAAATCATATATTTTAAAAATTTAAGTTATTTAGTATAGTTTTTTTGTCGACAATCTCACTTGTAACACAACTAGTTTGACATCTGGTAATTATGAGACAAATTGGTTGATACATGTATTAAATTTTATATTGAATAAAATTATTTTTTAAATATTTAAATAAATTAATAACCTTAATTTTATATTATATACACATTAAATCAATTTTCATAAAGGTTTTAGGTGATTATCTAGATAATCAATTACTTGAGTGAATTTTGCTTCCATGAATATTCTTATTTTCGAAGGTGACAACTTTGAGTATTGGATAGTTGAAGATAATTATTGTATGGAAAGTAAATTCAGATAATATTATACATGGATAAATAATACCTTTAATATAAATAAGAAAATAATAAAAAATGATGAAAAAAAGGTGGATGCACAATTTTTTTTCTATATTCAAAGGGCCATAGACCTAAGAATTTATCCAAGAATTTCAGGTTGTAAGAATTCCCATGAGGAATAGGATAAATTTTAATTAATATAAATTATATATTAAGGTAATATAAATAAAAATACAAATACTTAATATAAATTTTGAAAATTTTAGAATGTTATGTTTTAAAGGAGTAGGAGGTTATTGTCCAAGGGTAAGTAATCTATCTCATAGAATAAGAGTTTATGAATAACCTATCCAATATAATGTTATAGTAAGAAATATTTTAATAAATTTAAGTCAAATATATTTAAATATTGTGATAACTCTTGAATAGTGTAAGGGCATGAATATTATAAGTGTTGTTAAGTTAGTTGGTTCTGTCTTATCTTGTGAGCATAAGATGAGACTATACATCATCTATGACCATATTAGTTTGGGAAATTCTTGTGCAATAAGATGATTTAGAAAAATAGTATTATATTTATTACATCATTATTTATTTGATATATTATGAAACAAATTACACAAAAGTGGAACATGATTGTCTTGAAATATACTTTTTAGTCAAAAAATGTTGGCACTATATTCTTTATTAGACCACTTAAATCATTGTTTGTTATGAACCCACTCATCATTTCTTCTCCTAAGCTTTCTTACCTAGAGAAAAAAATTATAAAATTGATGGTTCCATTAAATTATTTTGACTTAATAATTTTTATCCAAAAATAAATTAAAGGCTAAGTGATCATTGATTAAATTATCATTACTCTTTTCCCAACTAAAAATCACATTCTGGATACTCTCATTAATGAATACATCCTCTTCCTCGAAGGTATTAACAATATTTTTTCCCTCAAAGACTCTTTCCATAAATTTATGGTTTATATTTAGGAACAAAACCTATAATAGCCCAACATTTTAGTCCCTAAGCTAGAATCTAAATTCATCATGGAATAACTATCAAGAGTTATATTTGAATTGCATGCTAAAAATTGGAAACTTCACATAGATGGATCCAAGTGCCTTCAAGGATCTTGGGTATGCTGTATCTTAGTTTAAACTTGTTAAAAAAATAATTCTTTTATTTTTTAGATTAAAATTTTAAGTCATTAATAACATGGCTGAATATGAATCTCTCATCCTTGGGATGCAATGATCCTTATATTTATGTATCCCATACTTACATTCCTTAGGATATTCATAGCTTATTTTTAATTAATTCAGTGGTGAATGCCAATGTAAAATGTCATTTCATATCATTAATCTATATGTAATATTTCCAAAAAAATTTCATCTTTCACAATAAAATCTATTCCATGATGATAAAATGTTATAGCAAATTTTATTTCCTCACAAGCCTCTCTTTTCTATCATCATTAGGAATTACATGATTCATAGTTCATAATTCATATGGGGAAGTCTCCATATAGTATACAATATAAGTATTATAATATAATTTTCCAAACCAAGTCCATCACTACTTGATAAATTTGTGGTAATAATATATCATCCAATTCATTGAGCATAATACTTATCCTATAGAGTTTTACTCTCATGAAAGGACCAGAAGCCATAAGTAAGATTGTATTTACGTAGACATAACATACTTTATTATAATAACTTCAAAAGTAAGTTTATTTTAGTTATACTAAAGAGGATGTACCTTATCTCCTTTAGAAATCACAAGGTGGAATTTTTGGTATCCATTATAGTGGACATGCTACAGTTTACAAATTCCTACATATGGAATATTTATGGTATCCTCTCAAAAAAATATCCCATCAAATTTGATAAAAAGTCTAACCATTTCCAAATCCATGATTATTTAATTTAATATATATTGGATTATATTCAAACATTGTATTCACATTGGACATTCTCTATGTGTGGATGATATCTCATAGGAAAATTACCTAGATTGTAATATGGCCATGTATTGATCATTACCACCACATAGTACTTTAGCAAGTGGGTATAAGTTATGCCCCTTGTTAATATTATTGGAACCAATATAAATAAATTCATTATTAATAAAATAATATTTCATTTTGGAATTTATCACATAATCATTCCTAGTGATGACATGAAACAATTATGTGCAAAATTAAAAATCACACATAAGTTTTCAACTACTCATGACCTTTAGTGAAATGGTTAAACTAAATCCATTAAAAAAATCCTTAACAATATATTAAAAATACTATTATTTATTATCATTAAAAATAGTATCTCAAGATATATCCTACACTTTGGGCTTATCATAATAGAATCTATATTTCCACTATGGAAAATCCTTTCTTTTAGTTTATTGATTTAAAGCTATCTTACCATTAAAATTAAAATTACCCTATTTACACATTTATCTCCACAATATCATTCTTGATGAATATATTTTTTCATCCCATCTTCATGCATTATATTTCATCAATGAATTATGTATGAATATTTTATGACATAATCTCCAATATAAAGCTCACCTAGCTAAAAAACATAACAAAAAATTCAAATTTCATACTTTCAATGTTGGATACTTAGTACTCAAGCTAGATTACACACAAAAATAATAAAAAATAAAAAATAAAATAAAATATAAACAAAAGTGATGGGGTCCCTAATTAATGAAATACATCATCAAACATATTAATTATATATTTCAAACAAATGAATAACAAATATTCAAAAAACCAACCAATGCTCATTTTATGAATAAATATTTTGTTTAGTTATATATTTTTCATATCTTTAGTTTTATGTATCTGATTTCCATTTATAGATATTATTATTTGTGCATGCACATGAATGTGTGTGTGTGTGTGTGTGTGTGTGTGTGTGTGTGTGTGTGTGTGTGTGTGTGTGTGTGTGTGTGTGTGTGTGTGTGTGTGTGTGTGTGTGTGTGTG
>JARHVA010005847.1:1035000-1050000 GCA_037957365.1 Torreya grandis
TGTTGTTATTTCAAATGATGATTATAAAAATGAAAAAGATGATGGTCATAATGAGGATTGGAATGATGATGGTTTATTGAAATTATATATAAGGTAATTATATAGTGTGAAATATTTTGTATACACCATTATGTGTAATTTTATGATACCAACATTTTTAAAGTTCAATAGAAGTGTATATTCTTATTTACATATCATATATTATATAAAATCTATGAATGATTATACTGGAATTTGGATATTTTTACAATTATTTACAAATAGTTTAGAAAGTGATGCATTGAATTGGTTTCATCAATCACTACCTAGTGGATCTTTACATACATATGTTGAGTTATATGAAGTATTTATTACACACTTTATTAACAAAAAACAACATAGAGTTACATATGAGTGATTACCATCATTACATCAGGGAATATCATAGCTAGTCTATGATTTTATCTTTGGATTTATGACATTCATGTTGTATACACATTATTTTCACTTTATCATTTACTAATGATTTATATTATATAAAATTTTAAAGCATCAATATCCATGAGTGCAATCCTTAAAGGATGTACTAGGAAATGGGTGGTTTGTCTTTCATTTCTTTACGGGAGATGTCATTTTCTATGTCATGATAAAATCATTCATATTTACTAATTAAGATTCCTTATATTTATCTTTATACCTACCTCATTTAATCTTATATTATTCATCTATATCAGTTACCTCATTTCCTAAATCATAAGCCCAATGTGATACTATATTTATTTCACATTTTCCTTTCCCATACTATATCGACCTAGTTGATGTCATTTTCAGCATGTCTTACAGCATTCATACTATTTTAACCTAGCTAAGAAAATTTAATTTTTGTCAACTCCTCTTAATTGCATCAAAATTAGTCAATGTCTTCAACTTAGCCTTTATGTTGTGTTTATGTATTTTATAACTATATATATAAGTCAGATTTCATTCCACACATATCAAATGCACTATAATAACTTTGCTTTCACTCAGACTTTTTACCTAAGTCACATTTGGAGGATTTATAATAAAATATTATCTTTAAGGAAGCTTATCTTTTTTAAATTATTAGAAATACAATATGATCAATCATTGGTAGTATTATTTTGTCTTATACCAACCATTTTAGTTCTTCATAAATAAAAAAATATCTTTCAAATCACCATTATCCAAGGGGGATATTAAGGCTTGACGGGTCCCCATCAAGATAAATATTTATAATATTATGATATTACTTTATTTACTTAACATTTACATGTTGATTTTTGATTAGATAATTAATGTGTGTGTATCCTTATATAGTTTATATCTACATTTATAATTAATGTGGCTATAGGATTGATTTAAATATCCATCTTTCCATTTTAGGTTACTTAGACCCCCATTTTGTCAAACGTGGCACCTTGCCCATTTTTATTATTCTAACCCTTCCCATTTACATTAATTTAATTTAAAAACTACTTACATTTATTATTTTCAATAAATTAATTACATATAGGTCTAGTTATATCTATTTTAGTGTGTCGTATTCCTAAATGCTTTAGACCCCTTTACTTTCATATTGGTGGCATATGTACCCTTCTTTGTAGTTCTAAAAATCCATTGGTTACTAATAAAACATTATATATCATATGCCATATTAATTTAAACTTATCCAATTATAGATATCTTAAGATAGGATC
Organism: Torreya grandis; assembly: GCA_037957365.1. Lineage (NCBI taxonomy): Eukaryota > Viridiplantae > Streptophyta > Pinopsida > Cupressales > Taxaceae > Torreya > Torreya grandis. The sequence goes on from JARHVA010005847.1 coordinate 1,036,698, forward strand.
ATTGTAGGCCAATCCTATCCCCTTCCTACATTCTAGTGATCTTGACATGAATGTTATCCCACCACTAATTGGACTGTATTCACACTTCAATTTTTAATTTATTAAATTCAAATTAATCTTTATTAATTTTTAAAACTTAGAATTATTTTCCAAATCGTGATATATTATACAGTGTATCTATATTGGCTAGCCTAATACATTTATCTATATTCTTAGAAATGCTATCAATCAACCTAGTATTTTTATGTGTTTCTAGGGTATATATTTCAACCTAATATGTTTTTATGTATTTAAAAACTATATCACCCATGTTAATATAATTCATTTCTCCTAGCTATCATTAGTGTCACCTTTTTCCATATGGTTTGTTTATTTCAAATGATTGGATTAAACTAGTTGATATTGTTTATATTTACATAATAGTAACCAAATTTATCACACGTGATGATAGCATTAGAGTCTCATAGATATTATTTATTCTCATCACATATTCATGGCCACCATTTTAGGAAACTCCTCATTATGAAATAATGTCATAAGTTTTCTCAAATCCAATGATCCCAATAATACTCTTCCCAATTATGATGACACCTCTAGTGAGAATGAATATGGTCTTTCCCTTGATGAAACTACTTATGAATATCCTAATTAAATAAATATTGGCACTTATATCATTAGGTAAGATCTGAATGATGATATTCATCTTTATGATTATGTTTATCCTTATTACCTAGTTGAAGAACCCAATGTTCATCCCTATGATATTCATGATCCTTACACTTATATTTATGAGGGTATTATTTATCTCATGTTAAGTACTTATCAAATGGTTGAGAATCAATAACACTATTTACACATATATTATGACTATTATATTTATGGTGAAAAACTATCATGATAGTGGATCTTCCCATTGATGATCCCTCTTATGATTTTCCCAAATTTACCAAAAAATTAAGAAATGTAGAGTTTGATTAATTATATGTAAAACCACCCTATAAACCTCCCTTAAAATTCCCTACAAGGATGAGTCATAAAACCTACAATCACATTAAACTAAATTTTATCAATTTGTCATCTTATAAAGAACGCTTAATTCAAATGCATATCAACTTGCACATTATAGATGATTCTAATCCTCAAGCCTCTATGAATATTCATATCTATCATACTTATTATGTTTTATGGTAATAATTTATTTTAAAATGATTTAAGTAACTCCATACCATTTAGTTTCAACCACCTCTAGACAATTGCATTGACTATGACTTATAATGAATTGATATAGTTCTTTCACCTACAGTCAACTGAAGGGACATGACCCAAATCTTGGCCATATAATTTTATTTTATATATTTTACTACATCAGTCATAACTTAGAATGTGTAAATATACTTATATTTCTTATAGTCAACTACATCAACCATGAAAAAAATGTGTCAATATTTTTCTCTATTCCTTTGGATTACTACATCAGTCATGATATAAAATGTGACAATATAATTTTCCCACTAATAAATAACTACATTGGCCACAAAACAAAATATGTTGATGTATTTTAATTTATCTCATCAAACTAGATTTACCTCATTAATGCAATTAATTTAAGTCCAATATCAACCAAATATAATGGCCATAATATAAAATGTGCTAAAACACCCTATTTAAGTCATATATTATCACTAGATAATATCAACCTAACTGATATAGTTTATTTAGTCATTTCTATCATCATATTATATTGACTTAAATGATACAATTCATTTCATTTATATTTATTTAGATTGTATCAGCCTATTTGATACCTTACATTTTAAATTTATATGAGCTCCTAAATATCCTAACATTGCCTTAGATACCACATTTCCTATTGTAACACAAACTTACATAGATTCTAACATTACTCTTAGGTTTGAAAATCTTGAGGTTATATTATATTCACTTATATCCTATATGTTTTATCATCTTGTGATGTCCATATTATTTTTATCTCACATGTTGGTGTATCTTGTTATGTCCATCTTATTTTTATCTCACATGTTTGTGCATCTTATGATACCCATAATTTTAATTATACACATATTAGGGTGCCTTACACTACCCATACTTAAATATTCAGGGCACATTATGATTCCCATCATTGATTTTGTCCATAATTTTGGTGCATATTTCAATGCCCACACTTTGTATTTATGACTCTTTATACTTCATCCTTTCCATAAAGTACTCATCATGAACTTTTCAACTTTTGACTATCATCATTACATTGAACCTTAATGATTTTTTTGAGAAAAACATGAATGCATTTTTCATGCCTTCCTTTGACATAGTCATTAACATGGATTTTTATTGTTATTTTGTCTCATTTTATTTGTTTTTGTACATTTTATTTACTTTCCCCTTCTTTTTGAATGATATTAATTGCACCATTGATTCCTTTTTGGTTCTTTGTTATTTTTTACTTTTAGAATTAGTTTTTATTATAGAGATTGGGTATCACCTTTGAATTTTATATCACTTTAACCTACACCATTTAATCTTCTCTTATAGATATTATGTAGTGACTTTAGGATTTTCATTATTTTAAAATCTATTTGTTTTTTCCCTAGTTTCTTTATGATCCTTCAGCTATCACTTACTTTCCCCCTCTTTTAGGATAATTATTTAATTTATCCCTCTTTTGGGATGAACACTAATTTATTTAGTGCTTGTGATGTATCCTTATTGAGGTAAACATACCACCATTTTTGGAAAATGAGGACCCTTGTTCATTTTTACAAATTGTTTTATGGATTAGACATCCAACTTGATCAAAGTTGAATTATTATCTTGTTTCACTTTAGATTTCATTGGCATGTTAACACATACACTTTATTTGATTTTATCTAATGTTGGTAACATTTGGCTCATATGTTTCCATGTTTCAAGATCCACGGATCTCCATTAGAAGTAAAAAAATTTCATGACTTTATACTTCAATGTTAATTTGACCCTTATTTGGTTAATTAATTGATCACATTCAAATCATTATGTTAACCTTCGGTCCTAATTGATTAATTGAATCTGAGTTTAAATAATGTTAAAAAACTTAGTTTAAATTAATTTAGCGTAAGTTATTATTAAGACGGTTCATATCTTTGATAGGTTATTTTATTCTAACTTAAATTTGGTTTAACTTTATCCTAAGTCTTAATTGATTTTATGAATTCATTAAAAACTTAGTCTAAAATTTATCCTAAGTTCTTAATATATCTTGAACCATTACTTCATTGGTTTTATTTATTCATAGTTATGAATTGAAAATGGGATTGACAAATGGAAAAATATTGGGAGATCATATCTAATATCCATATTACATGGATGATATCCCAAGTCAAAAGGTCAAGAACAAAGATCGAAGATGCACATTTTATCATGAAATGAAGATCTAATGACAAACTTGTATTTAAAATGTTAAAGAATCTAAATATTGAAAATGAAGGTGACAAGTGTCACACTCATGGTGAATTAAATTAAGATCAGTGGTCCATGTTTAATCAAGTGAATATGTTATATATAAATGGTCTACATTTGATCATGCATTCATCACATCGATAGTGCATGTTTAATCACTTGAATCAAGATCAATGGTACATGTTCAATATTCTAGATGAAGATCAATGATGTGAAGTGAGTCAAGGAGTTAGAGATCCCAAATTGCCATGATGTTTCCACATGGTGTAAAAGCATTAAAGTGATGAAAACTAACTTCAAGTTACATAGATTACACATGATGTTTCCAAGTGGCATAATCTCATAATACCAAATCAAATATCAATGGCCATAGTGAAATTCAAGTCCTAAATAATCCCCAAGATATCAATGGTACATGTTTGATCATTTAGATCAAAGATTGATGGCCTAAGATCAAATAGTACATATGGAAATTAGTGGAGTGAATTTAATCAAATCTCTAAGATACACAAGATGGTGACACCTTTCCAAGTGATAATAGTCACATTTAAAAAAAAATAAGCTACATGACAAGGTGATGCCACATAGGCAAACACATCAGATCAAAAGATTTGGTGGACCTAAGCATGTGAACATATAAATGCAAAATCTAAATTCAATCTAAATCACCAAAACACATCTATAAAACTTATTTGACATTATTAAATCTCTATTTAAACCTCCAAAAATCCATACAGTGTTTTAAAATCACTAAATTGCCCCTATATTCACTATGTTAAATTGAGAGAGTTGAATTATCATTTGCAAAGTGACAATTAAATTAAGATCATAATAATGGTAACATATGGATCTGATTCAAATAAGGTAGTTTAACTATGACTGATATTAGATGCAAAGGGTTGAGTTTTCAAAGACACATAATTCATATCTACTTAATTAAATACAAGATATAATAGTTGCTCAAAGTTTTTTTCAATAATTGAGAAGCTGGGAGTGTTGACTAAGGAAGAGGAGAAGCTTCTCTTAGTGAAGAGACTCTATGATGATATTATGGCCATTTAGATGACATGACTTTTCATTATATTACTATTTTCACTTGAACTTGTACCCCTTGACGAGATGACAAGTCTCTCCTCATTCAAGTGGAAAAATGGAAACACCTCAAGGTTTTGGGTGAGCCAAATTTGAGGTGAGTCTCTAGATTAAGGTTAGTTCCTTTGATGTACCATTATAGATCAAGTCTATTGCTAGCTTTTGTAGGGTGAAAAGGAAGAATAATAACTAATAATAAATCTAATCTATGGGAGGTGATACACCAAATATATGGTCTACTCACACCACTTGTAATGTAGTTAGAACCAAAGAGAAGACTATGCATAAATTTCATCTAATTAAACACTCCTCTTCTACATCAATGTTTCAAGCATGGGGTCTTGAAGAGAGCCTAGGATAGGAGGAATTAGAAAATAGGTCTTCTATAAAAACTAATGAATTAACTACTCACTATACCTACAATCCACATTAGACACTTCTTGATGACTTGCAAAAGATAGCTTTCAAACTACATAAGGCACTAGGAGGGATAACTTGTCAAGGTATACAAAATACACTTGTACAAGACCAACAACCATAACATAAACTTAGTGAAATCATGAATGAGGTAAAAAAATAGTATTTATTAGTTAAAGGTGAAATTTTAGTATGGATTCACCACAATTAAGTGGAGAGAGCCCTAAAATAACCAAAAAGGCTAGAATATATAGAAATTATCAGAGGAGAGAGAGAAGGGGGAGAACAAGAGTCACTAAGATACTTTACAAGAAATTATAATGAGTTAAAATAACATATAATCATGAATGAGATAGGTCTTGTAAGGGAAAAAAGGACAAATGTCCCTCAAACTTGTCTAACTCCTCTATATGTGGTGTAGATACTCTCTTGAATGCATAAGAAATTGTCTCCATGATTTACCCTCATTAGACTACTTCATAACTAAGTAGGGTTAGGTATGATGATTGATATAATGGGGAGGGGCTATTGGAAATCCCTTACATGTATTGGAATGGTCCCTAATCATCCAAATTATTTTATCCATGAGAAATCATGTCCAACAGTTACAAATGACTCATTCTCATGCACCTCTCACATTTGGCACTCAAAATACTTCCAATTTTGCAATATAATCTATGGAAAAGAATTAATTACACTTATAAAGAGTGTCTAATTCATCAATTTCAATAATTAAGCCTTAAAAGGCTTCTTAATTAGAGTTTCACCATTTTCACTAAGTATTCACCACTTGTTAACTATGAATGGCTAAGATGAATAAGGTATAAAACACATTAATGAGATTATATAGCTCAATAAATGACCATTTATACTTATGAAAAGTCTCAATATCTCTCTTAAAGGTGGTATCATCATTTGAAACTTCTCCACAGCTACAAAACACATAAATCTATCAAAGAAATCCCTATTGTACACCACATATACAAGTATGGTAAAACATAGTCACATGTGGAATGTCCTTAGAGAGTATTATACATGTTCAAGTTGGTTTCAAGGTCACTTTAACCCATTTTTATGATACATTTTTAGTATCTTCTCCACTGGGTATGAAAGAGGGTTTGTGAGGGTTTTAGAGTCACTTGGACTCTTAGGCTTGGTTCATAGAGTTGGCACATTGAAGCTCTATCTAAATTACACTAAAGGGTTATTATGGAATATATCCATCATCATTGAACACCTTTAAGTCCCATTCATAGTCTCATTAAATTTATAAGTATTTGAAGTTAGTCATTCGTGCCTCTTCTATGCATTTTGTAGGGTCTAGGTATCTTCAAGCCATGAAATGGCTTCCTAATGAAATTTTAAAAATTTTAAGGTTTAATCACCTCTATTATATCCCAAGGAACATATATCACATGGTCTCAATTCCAATTTTTTCCAAAAATGATGATGGACTACTTCTAGGTACTAAGCCTAAACCAGGTCTAGTATGCCTTACCTATAATTTGGCTCAACCTAACCCTATAGTGGATTATACTACCTTATAATGGTTCAAAAAAATTATTTATACCCCATGTAAATGATCCAAATCATTAAAATTATTTCTAAATTCTAGAACTAGAAGTGGTTTCTCATTTGGGGTTAGGTTTACACCTTGATTAATTACCCTAGCTGCAACTCTTATTGCATCGAGTACCTTATCTGACCTCAAACATTCTTACGTAGTTACTAATGGCATTTAATATGTTTTTAAATTTTTCTAATCATCTTGAATGGTATTATTGACTCTTGGTCCATGTTTCATCTAATTTCTCAAAGGTTGTAGGGTCTGATCACCTAAGGAAGTACCCCCTATTTGAGACAAAATAGGGGGAATTTACCTTATTTTCTACTCAAAATAAAGTGTTTTAGGGGTATATAAAACTTATAATAATGTTATATTCCCAGTATGAGAACCTAAATCCAAGTATAGGACCTCTAACCTCTTTAATCTCCAAAATACACCTTGCCTAGGCACACTGTTTGTAGGGTTTTGAAACATTGACCATGTTTTACATTTTTAGCTCTAATATATACATGCTTCCAATTGTATGAGAATTTTAGAAGGATATTATATTTATGACAAGTTTTTTTATCTTGTTATCCATCCCAAGCTTCATGTTTCTCTTTATCCATTTACCTAGTCAAGAATTAACATATATTAACCCTAATTGTGATAGAGATACTTTCTTGTAGGTGTCTATTTGCCTCTATATGGTTTGTCTATGATGTCTATTAATTATTATTAGACATATTTAGAATATATTTATATGAGAGATTGAAATACATGGGCTAACATCACCTATTAGAGCCATAAATCTTCAAATTGTCATCTAACTAAGGTCACTGCTTGAGACTAAGACAATTTTCTCATTTAGACCCTACTGTAGGTGTTTATTATCTACTAGGGTGTGATCATGATGACTTAATACTCTCTTGATACCTTATAAAGTTTTAAAAATGTGAACTTAACCTGAACCCAACTTGTTTGTTCAATGGTATCTCCAACTATGTTCTTCCTTGACTGAGACCAATTTTATTTAATATCTTGCTTGTAGATACATGTTTTGTAGCCTATGTATAGACAGAGGAAAGTGAACATGGGGATATAAAAATAATTCTTGAGCCTCTTTGATGGTTTTTTTGGTTAAATTATTACCCTTACTTTCTTAGAAGCATTTAGGCAGGTTGATGATGCTATAGTTGTAACTTAGGTTGAAAAAAGCCATTTTAAGGCTCAACCCATGGTTGACACTAAAATAATTTAGTGTGTTTATGGGAATATTTGAGGCCCTAAAACATTATATTCCTTTTATTTTTTGACATTCACCCTTTGACAAACGTATTGTCCATATTGAATACAAGAAGATTCAATAATTTAGATGTCTTGAATCATCTTATAAGCATGCTGTGAGAGGCCTGTAGAAACCTCCTAGACCTCTATTTCACCATTTTAGGGAAATTCTCAAAATTCAAACTTTTTTCATTAGAACATGTTTCCACATTTAACTTACCTTCTAGATAGCTTGTATAGGTATGTTATGATGAATTAACATGCCAAGATTTGAAAATGGGAACCTATCATGCTTTACCATTTTGTAAAAACACCTTCAAAGCTATGTGGTACCACCTATAGGTGAATTATTGTAATCTCAATAAGTAAGTGTAGGATGGAAACAATAACAATTTAAAAATATGTCCACAAGCAACTCACACTTATGGTAAACCTTCCAAAATGATGGTTAACATTAAATACACCCACCTCTTTTCAATAACAAGATCCTTTATGAAAAGGAGAACCAATTTACAAGCACATCAAGCTTAGAAAAGTCTTATTGAGTTCATGAAACCTTAAAAACCAATAATATTATGATTGAACCTATGAAGAGGCCCTGAGACACATATGAAACCATCAAATTCATCAAACCAAATCAAAATATTTAAAAACTAGCTCAAATAGGGACCCCTCATACATGAACGAGCATATAAAGCTACCGAGCTTATTAGTAATTGTTCTTGAAGGAGGATGCATGAAACTTAAAATTTTTTCCATAAAAATGAAGCTAAATAAGACCTCTTCCAACCCCTATGATCACTCCTCCCAACTCCAGTTGTAGAGCTTGTATGAATCATTCCAAATTGACCCTTCTTGGCTTGCAAAGGCAAAAAAGAAGAAACAAAATAAAAAACTAAATTTCATGACCTTTTCTCTGAAAAAAATCATGGTAAAGACCTCAAGGAGATGAATATACACTATTCCCATGTTTCAAGCTGAAGGTGGACATCCCAAGTTTGTATAAGTGCCATTAAGGGGATGATTTTGAGGAGTTTTCCATATTTTCATACATGAAACTAATTATTGACTACCATATAATTATTTAATAACATATTATAACCTTATCAATTTTTTAAAATTTCTTGGTGATAAATTTGCCTCCATAACGAATCCATACAAATCATTTAATGAGCCAAAAATGTGACAACAAGACACTTTTGGCATATAAAACATATGAAAGGGAAAATTAATCACTTAGGATCACCTTATAAAATTTAAATGATCACATTATGAAATTTTAAAAATTATTTTAGCCTTTGACCATGTTTTACTAGAGTTGACTAGAGTTGACTTTGGCTAACTAGACATGTAAATGGAAGATAGGCCGAGACCAAGGCTATAATAGGGATGGGTAAGATGTTTAGACACACATGATACCTTATTAGACATATAGGAACCTTTTAAAAGTTTAAATATTTATGGGTTGACCCAATTTGACTAGAATTCAAATTTGGTCAATAGTTACTACTAAACTAGAGGTACTACACTGTATGAATGTCCAAAGTCCAATTTTCAAAGATACTAGAATTGACAAGGGTATGTTAATTCATGAACCTAGTCTAAGTAAAATTGAATATATATCCCCTATTAATTTTTAGTCTTACTATAAATTACCTAAGACCTAGATATACCTTCCTCCATTAATACATGGGCTCAAAAACATTCTATGATTGATATACTATTAAAATGGTTAGAGACTAGTAACAGGGTCATTATTGATCCTATAAAGAAAATCCCAATGAGTCAATTTATACCTGGGGTTAGGATGGTCATGACCATGCTAAAAAATTTGTATGGATGTCCACATATAACACATGTAGAACCACTTTGGGTCCCTATGGTATATTTCATCATTGAAGAAGTGGTGGTTCCTCCATTAGGTGAAATCATTAGTATTTCCCTAAGTAGATAGATATATGGGATTAATAATAAGAAGAGAACCAAATTATACATGATGTCCTATTTGTTATATTCCCTATGTTCTACCATAAAAATACCTAATCAAAGAGAATGGTCCCTTATTGGTACCTAGACTATCTTATTATTTTTCAAAATTTCACATTTATAAGTATAGAAACCATATCCATTTCATTTGTGATTGTATTTCCCTTGAATTGAGTCAATCTATTGATGGTATTCCTATGATGAGAGTAGTCCCTTTAATCAATAAGTTTATTGAAGTAATAGGAGACATATGGCTTTATTCTAGTTGTACAGTCATAAGAATTGAATAAACCTAAAGCGTTCCCCTCAAATTTATAGTTCATGTACTCGATAAATTGGTATAATAAGAGTTTTCATATCAGCTCTTCAATGGGATAGATGGGATATGTAAAAATAAGAGGAATAGACTTCTACACAAATTTCCCATGATAATTGGCAAGACCATATTCAGATAATGGGATCATATTGAGGTTGCATCAAAGCATAGATTATCCTTCAACTTATAGGTTGATGATCATAGATAGTGGGACACCTATGGTAGGGTAAAGGAACATCTGAGGATCAAAGGTATTTTTAATTTGCCTTATGATAATTATCCTAGGGCATTGAATTTTATATACATTAAGGCATCTAGATATTATGAATTCACTAGAAGATTAATAGAGCATAACATAAATCCTAAATCTAGGTTGAATAAAGATCAAAATATGGAGGATAGATGGTAGTTTTCTCCAATATATTATCAGTTAATAGATGTTTATTTTTATATGATTCCACCAATAGATATCCAAGTAGAACATAAGCTTGAAGAGAGAAGGATAGGTTAAATTTATTCTAGTTCATCGACTCCTGAAAATTAAAAAATAATGAAGCTATAGTTACCCCAATAGGAGGTTCATATAATATCTCTAGATCCTCATGAGTCTCTTGAAGATTCACTAAGGATGTTATCTATTACACATGAGACAAATCAAGATGTAGAAGGATCAAGTGTTGAGGAAATTAAGTATGATAAGGTAAAAAAGAAGTCTTTAGACATAGTAGCTATTGACATTCCCAAGAGGAAAGCTAAGACTGCTATGGTCTCAAAAGCTAAGAATCCAAAAGTGACCATTACACCACCTTTGGAAGACATAAACTGTTTAGTGAAGAGAACATAATATATAAACCACATATTCCTGAATGGTTCATTTTTGAACCAAGTTTAGAAAAGTTACGTACTTATCATCCATGGGTTATGGTAAAAACTATATGCACCCCTATACAACAAGAGTTATAGCCATGCATCCTAGATTTACAAGAAGAAGAGGCAAAGAGATTGATTACTCCAAGTTATTTATTTGACCTATAAATAGGGATACCAAGTAATAATATATTCCAATATTAAATTGGTGTTAGATATGATCTAGATACTATTGGTTTGTAAAGAGTGATCGATACCATAATTATGGAAGATGGTGAAGAGGTTGTGCATCAAAAGATTGAAACTTTGACTCATTTAACTTAGAAGAAAGGAAAAATACAAGGTGAATATCCTATATTTGAAGAGTACATTCTATAGTTAGGAAAAGATCAAGTAGAGAGGTTGAAAGATACCATCAAAGACCTAAATTAGGAGAAAAAGAACCTGGAAAAACAATCCATTTTATAATTTCTAGGGAACATTATTGATAGATTTGAAGTAGGTATTTCTAAAACATTTGGTTCTTTGAATTCAATAACGTCTAAACAATATATGGTGAGAAAATAGAGTACTATGGAAATGAACTAAGTTATTGAATGTCAAAGTTCATATAATAAGGTAAAAGACTTGATCAATATAATGATAGAAGGTTAGATTCTTGAGCTTCAAATAGTTAACCTAGAACATTTGAATATGGTTATGATTATCTTAATGGAGAAGATCAAAGATATGAATAAATTTTCTAAATCCATAGAGTGAATTTTAAATTACTTCAAATAGTTAGAGAATGGAATGGTGTAAGTACTAGGGAGCTTGATCAAGGATCCAACTATTCTCAGTACTATTGGATTGATAAATAATAAAGAGTTCCGACATAGGATTACTTAAATCATCCAAGAGGTGAATAATAAAATCCAAGGTGCCACTAGGGTAGATAATAAATGGATATTGGATATGATATTATCATCAAAAGAGAAGATAGGAAATTCTAGAATCATTAAAGAAGCCTTGTATAGAGATAATAAAGACTTTAAAGAGTTGGTAGGGAAAGAAGAGGAGTTTTTCATGGATCCAATTATAAAACTTAGATTAATTGGTGTGAAACATGACAAGGAAATGAATATATAAGAGAAAAAATAGTAAGCTACCACTTCAAGGGCATCTCTAGGTCAATTGAGATGACTTAGAATATTCTCTTGTATATAAACTATGTAAACCATTTTGAAAGAATATTCTATTTTATAAAATCATGTGCAATTTGTAATGAACATGGATTATAGGTTATTCCACTTATAAAGTTTCATTGATTATAGAATTTTGTAGAGGGAAAATTGTCCTTAGTGATTGGCTAATTATCATTTGATAGTGATTAACTAACATACCTCATAAGTCTTTTATAAAAGGAGGTATTGTCATTTGTAAAGGGTAGGAAATTTTTAGAGCAAAAATTTTGTGTAAATTTTGGAGAAAGTAATGAAAACAAGGGAATTTTTCAAATATTGTCTCATATTTATTTATGTGTTTTTTATCATGGTTGCTTCCTCAAATATCTGGTTTGATGTTTAGATTTGAATTTATTTTATGAATTCTAGATGTGCATATGTTAATGCAGAGTCGTTAATTTGAGGTAATGCTAGGTTGATTGAAATATTTTAGATTCTTTTCATTTTCCTTGCTTTCTTTGAATATTTACAAATGTAATTTTCTCATGGAATTGAATGCATAACGTGAATTTGATTTTTTTTCATTGTCTCCAATATCTTTAGACATTTATCTGGTATATGATAGGATATGTGATTTTGGCGATTTCATGTCATATGTTGGTTTGATTGCCTGTATTTGATGAAATATAAGCTTTGTCATGATGTATAGACTAAAGATCATAAACCTCCTTATTTATTCCCTACCTTACCTATCTTATCTTCTTTTTTTATCAAATCACTATAGTTAATCTTTTCATTGTAAATATTACTAGATTAGGGTTTAGACTTTAGGTTTTGATCATTATTAATTAGACTTAGCTAATATTAATTTCATCTTAATATACAATCTTTAAGAAAAATATTTACTCCTATCAATCTTTTATATATTCATTTTTTGAAATAATTATAGAGCTTGGATGCTACTCCACCACATATATCAAGAATATCAAAACCATAAAATCATGAAATACATTCTTTGAAACTAGAAATAAGAAGTGTTTTAAACACTATATAAACCTTGTGATACAACCACATGCATAAACAATCCCTTGTATGTTAGTATGACTTCCATAGGGACATTACTATCATAGCACAGTCCCATTCCTTTTGAATCACTATTTTCCGTCTTTAAAATTA
>JARHVA010005847.1:1055000-1080508 GCA_037957365.1 Torreya grandis
ATATGTTAATCCTATCCCATGCATATAGGATGCATATATTGAGATATACAAATTTCATTTTCATTATGTAATAGAATAGTTATTTTAATTTTTTTATTTTGAAAAAGAGATGTAACACTTTTTTTTATAACCTAGGAGTATCATCAAAAAATTCATAACTAATAATAGGTTCATTTGGATCTATATTTATTATTTATTTCACATAAATTTTTAGGGAAATAATAGAATATGTAGGAGAAAGAAATTAATTTTCACAAATATTTTTATCACATTGGTCATCACTTGAATAGTATTCTTCATTATCATTCTAAATATAGTTATTATCATCATCATACACATAGACATGTTATTCATTATCATCTAGCACATAACCTTCATATTTAATCCATTATTTGTTATAATTATAAGTAATGCCTACAAATTCATCAATGGGATGAGGGAGATGATATTTATTTTTAGATATTTGATAATTTAAAAAGAATAAAATGATGATTATAGGAGGGAGACAAACTAATGATAAAAAATAGTCCAACATAGGAAGAATTTTTTTATAAACCCTAGGGAATTTTTTTGGAAGGAAATCTAAAAGAAAACTAGGGATTGAAATATTCTACGAATAAAGTGGGTTCAACAATATGTTTCTATAAAAATTAGATATTAGGAGATTATTAATCTAATTATGAAATGTTTTTGAGTAAAATATATTTGTAAATAAATAAGCATTCATACACAAATCTAATTTTTAAACATAATAAGAATTATCTTTTTTAATCAAAGAGATGAAAACATGTATTGATTAGTTACTTTAAATCAATATTCATAGATTTTTAGGTGATTATGATTGAATATGACACTAATAAAGATACCCTCAAACCTGTAGGGATGACTATTTGACTTATTGGGACATGACCAATGGATTTCAATAATTATAGTTTTCATCTTTGCCCTGATGGCATGGTTTTAGCTATTTTTAGTGGGATATAAATGTATTAATTAATAAAATTTTATGAAATACATGTATATGATTATATCTTTATATATACATATCTATTTTGAATTTGATATAAATGTCTTAATTAACAAACTATTATAAAACACATGTAGATGATTGCTAGCTTTCTATATAGATCTGATTATATGTTGTGACCTTTATTATGTATTTTATTAATAACAAAACCCTATCAATGTCCTTCGCATAAATAAAAGATAATTCAAATAGAAAATGGGGATTTAAGGTTCTTTTTATATACATCTAATTATATGTTGTGACTTTTGTTGTGTCTTTTATTATTAAGAAAACCCTATTAATGTGATACACATAAATAAAAGATAATTCAAATAGGAAATGGGAATAGTTGATCTAGACTTATAAATCCCCAAATACAAATGAGACCATAAACATGACCTACATTAATGTAAATAAATCACTAATGGAATCACCTAAACTAGCAAAAATTAAATTAACTACAACAACTAAATTAAATAAAATATATTAAATTAAATTAAATTAATTATTCATATGGGAAGGAGTGCCACATTTAATGAAATGAATAGAATTTATATTAATGCAATTTGTCCCATTTGATGAAAAGACACATCACTTTGGAAAAGAGACACATCATTTGATGCAAAGCTATGAAGGGTATTTATAATAACTTGGTCAATAAAAAAGATAAATATTTATATTTGGCATTCATCCCCTTATCTAAAGTTTAGGAAGTAATCTCTTCTTTTATAATTAAGGAAAAAACCCCTCATTTATTAGATACAAGGATGAAACCCCTTGATATCAACCCCTTAAGGACAAAACTCTTTGGGAGTTCTCTATTAGAATAGTTATACCCATAATTATTCATTTCACATTTGATCATTATACAACATTATTTGTTATATAAGTGTATTATCTTGTTAATACGAACATAATTATATATTTATTGAATATTATTATTTGTAGCATTAAAAATGAATTCTAAGAAATACAAATTAATGTATAATATTCTAATTTGGGATATTAAAGTGGTATCAAAGCTTTTCATCTTGATAGCTTGAGGGACTCAATAAGCTTTATGCATTTAAATCATAAGGTCAACATAAACAACATAAATGATGCACAATTTGACTAGTGGGCCTAAGGGTAAATCCAAGTATATATGTTGATGTCACAATTATTTCAATAAATGTAGTAGTTGAATAACTCTCTAAATTAGAATTCTAATGGTGAGGGAAGATAATCATAATCAAAATAAGGTTATAAATTTAATAATAGTCATGAAGGGCTCCCATCAAGGACTTATGTATTCCAAACCATGCCCACATTCCTTCAATAAGAGGAACTAATAGAAGAAGAAGATGAGGTCAAGTTGATTTTCAATGATATTAATACATGTCACAATACATATTTGAATCTTGATCCTATGATAAGGGATGAATTGGCATTCATATATTTTTGTTGTTCATATGGGAAATGTGTACTAGAGAAAGATGAATGATAGCCAAATTTGGTCAAACAAGTCATCATGGAGAAACTATCAAAGGAGCATAAAATTTGGATGGTTAGTAATGATTTAGGCAATAAACTTGAGTTACAAGAGTAACTAGTGAAATTAATCTATTTAGTGTTGAAAAAAATACCAACCACATCACTCAAAGATTTCTCTGAGCCTGAGTTGGATACGATGGATCTTGAACTTGAACATCCAAACAAACATTAGAATCATCTAATGAAAACCATAAATTTATCCTATTATCACAATGAAAATAGATATGAATCTTTTACCAAAGATGATCCGTTGATTGGTCTCCATAATAGCACAAAAAATGATTTGTATTGATGGACAGTGGATGTGAGTCATTAATGGAGACTGTGAGGGAAGATTTGGTGAGAAATGAGCCTGAAGAGGTCATTAGCAACCTAATAAATGATAAATTTGGAGAACATATACCAAGATCCTTATGCTCAGCCAAGAGATCATTAATAATTATAGCAATGGTTATAATGGAAAAAGGTTGTAGGATATAGGAAAGAATAGTTGTAATAATCCCTTGTAAGAGAGAATTAATAATAATGTAGTTAGTTAGATAAGGATGGGAAAAGAAACATCTTATCTTGGAGTATATTATAGTTTGTTTTGGAGTGTACTATTGAGTATAAAATTACTTGAGGACAATAAATCTAAAGAATGAAGTTATGTAACATCCCCAAATACAAGTGAGACCATAAATATGAACTACATTAATGTAAATAAAACACCAATGGAATCATCTAAACTAGCAGTAATTAAATTAACTAAAGAAATAACTAAATTAAATTAATTATTCATATAGGAAGGGTAACTACATTTAATGAAAGAAATATAAATTATATTAATGCAATTTGTCCCATTTGATGAAAAGACACGTCAATTTGGAAAGGAGAAACATCATTTGATGCAAAGCTATGAAGGGTATTTATAAGAAGAACTTGGTGAAGGAAAATGATATTTATTGATATTTGAAATTCATTCCCTTATTTGAAGTTTAGTTAGTAGCCTCTTATTTTATAATTGAGTATGAAACCCATAATTTATTAGATACAAGGATGAAACCCCTTGATATCAACCCCTTAAAGATGAAACCATTTGAGAGTTCTCTAATAGAATATTTATAACAATAATTATACATTGCACATTTGATCATTATACAACGTTATTTGTTATATAAGTTTATTATCTTGTTAATAAGAACATAATCATATATTTATTGAATATTATTATTTAGAGCTTTTAAATGGAAATTTGAGAGATCCAAATTAATGTATAATATTCAGATTTGGGATATTACAAATCCCTTATAATTGAGTAGTACCTACATATCCAAAGTATGCCTCAAACTATTGTACTTCTCTCTTTATGTGTGTGTTTGACCATATCATATGAATTTTGAATATAAATTATCTTTATCTTAGGTCCTCCTTTTATATATGCATGATTATAACAATATTAACTTTAGACATCAAAATTCCTATGTAGATCTTGATGAGATGTGTCTCTATTCAATTATGCTTTACAAATAGATAAGTGTTATATGAAAAATGCATTTGAGGGATTTATAAATATAATACTTATTATTCAAATTTGAAAACTTAATAGTGCATAAAATAGACTCAAAAGGAATTAAATGGTCATTAATTATTCCAAAATGAAACATGACTCAAAATAAGGACCAAAAAATATGTCACGATAAGACCTGGTTTATGGACAACCATGCAAGGCACATTAATTTGAAAATATAAATTTTGTTTTAAAGTAAGAATATGGTAAGATTTAAATAATTAATGGACCTGGGATCCCTATGATGCATAAAATAATTTTAATAACAAATTATATTTATGAAATTCAAATTATAAAATTAATGTGGAAGATAATAGGAAGAAATGAGACAAATAAAATATGTTCTAATAGAGTCTTATTTAGTATTCAGATCTTTTATATGTAAAGTCATGAAAAAACATAACACTTGTCTTACTTGACCAAATTTGGATGTCTACATTTCTAACATAGGAAAACAACAAATCAATATTTTACTAAGAAACTAGATAGAAATAAATATGTACCTAACAATAATAATGTCACAAGCATAATTTCCATGGTAGAAAGTACAAATCATTCCTCATATCTAGAGCCTTTTATTAAAGATATTGATTGTGAAAGAGGAAACCAATAAATCATATTTTAATAAGAAAAAATATAAAAACCAAGATGTGCCTAACAAGAACAATGTAAAAAGAATAATTTTTTAGGAGAAATTGCAAATAGTTCCTCATATCCAAAGTCTTTTATTCTAGAGATTGATAATAAATTACATAGTGAATAATAGGAATAACCCAAGATTTTTTTTTTTTTTATAAATATAATGACTATACTAATGCTTACAACTATGATAATAGGAGGATAAATAAAATAGTGATGAATACAATAAATATGAAGATAAACATATTAATGATATTCTCAATGATGATATGTTATAGGATTTAAATGATAGACATGAAATTACACTTAGTGATTATGACATACATGATATATTTCACACATATAGTCATCTACTTGAATAAATATTTGGTTGGTAGAAACTTCATTTGTTTTACATAACTTCTTGATTTTTTTATTGATTTTTTTATCTCATCTATCATTATACATTCACATACATGATTTCATAAACTTTTGTATTTGGTCATTGTTATATCCCTTGGATTTATTTTTAGTTAGCATTATAACTTGATTGATTATACTTATCCAAACATTTGTGAAACCTATCCTAAAATGATCCTAGTGCACATTCCTTACAACATACTACCTTATCACTTTTTCATATTGACTATCTATACATGTTATATATTATATTTAACTTCCACAATCACATTCATTTATATCTACATATTACATGTGCACACATTGATTATTTAAAAATAAGGGAATGCATATCATTATTTACATAAATATTATTGAGATACATTTTTGTTGTTAATATATAAATTTGGGATATGTTTCTTTTTGTCACTTCATCTACATTTCCATCTTATTAAAATGAGTGAACACAATACATTGACACATGTATCATATTTTTATAATCCCTCCCATTATTATATTTTTGAATCATTGATACTTACCCTTGCTTGACTACATCACACACACACACACACACACACACACAAACTAAAAATATTATAGAAATACTAGATTTAAATTTTAAATAAAAATTAAAGATAGATAAACATTTAAATATTTAAAAAATTAAAATTATGACTTAAGAATGAAATGATGGATATTTATATTATTTACATATGTTATTTATCTATTTTTTAGTAGATGAAATACTATTTTATATACACACATGCTTTTGACAATATATAAGTGCAATGCAGAACATAAAAATCATTAATGGAAACATAGATGATGGACTTTCCTATACCTAGGGGCCATGCCAACACTACAAACATCTTATTCCACATGTTAGACTATCATAGATTATATATTTATAAAGACTTTGATAATGTTGATATATATATATATATATATATATATATATATATATATAATGTATGTATGTATGCATGCATGCATGTATGTATTTATGTATATATATATATATATATATATATATATATATATATATATATATATATTGATTACACATGTATTACTATTCTCTAATATCTTACACAATGATACATGGATACACTAATTGACTATGACTTTACATTGACATACATGGATAATATAGACTAGTTTTGACTATTTCTATGATCATTGATGTTTTTATTATTACATGATAGGATAGTAGTTTATTTTATATTATGTGTAACCCTTATCATTGTGTATATCAAAATAAAATTTTCCATTATTTTTTAGGACATATTTTTGTCCATTAGATGTGACACATGGCCTTGTTTATTGTCACATATTTATATCCTTAATTTTTAAACCTTTTCATTGGTTGTTATGACATTTTTATGTTACTTGGATCTAACACCCATGGCCTTATGGATGAACTTGACTGCTATTTTGTTAAAATTGTGTTTGAGATTAATTGATTGATAGGTTTTAAGGTACTATGATACTTATCATGCACCTCTATATTTTCATGTGGTGCATTTATTTATATCATGTAATTAATTATTTTATAGTATTAATTAGTTACTATTTAATTAATGGTTATTAATGAATGATAAACGTATACATCTATCTTGACATGACACTTATACATACCACATTACATATGTTACATATATGTTTTGATGAAATATACTTTACTATGATGACATATTCTACACATTTTGATGTGATTCTACATGATTACATATTTTTACATGGCATGATATACTTAATATTTATACTAAGAAGAGTAACTTTAAGGCTATGTAACTCACCTCAAAAAGGGAAATAATAGTGAGCTTATCGTAGACACATAATACTCCATAATAAAGTAAATTATAATTTTATAAATAATACAATATTTGAATATTTTAAATTGGTTTAAATATCACGTGTTCAATTATGATACAAATATCCAAACATTTATAAAAATTATAGGGGAATATTCTTTACATATACAGTCACTTTAAAGAGACATGAGTTAGAGGGTATATGTTCTAATACATTTGAGTTCATATGTCATGTAGGTGCATATAGTTTATAGGAACATAATTATATATTATCACATACACATAATTTTGAGATACAAGTTGTCAAATTTAACATATATATGTATATAATTATATATTGTTTGGCACCGATTTAGTGGGGCATGGTATTGATTCATACACATATACACTATTTCATATTTCAATTAAAACTAATTAACAAGGAATTATAATATTTAATGCATAAATTTACATATTTATAGTGAAAATTAGTATATTTGTCTACATGAAAACCTAATTTTATGGTAGTGAGTAGTGATCAATGTTGAATCTATAAGTCTATTTGTAATAATTGATTCATATTTTTTGAGGTAATGTAGTTGAGGCTTAATGACACTCAATAACCTTGTAATTAATAATATATATCCCATTGTGTTTCTCCCACACCAACATATTTAGGCTTAATATAAGATATGGATTTGTTATTTTATTTAATTGGTTAATCTTAAGTGACACTTAATGGTATTGGCATTAATTATATCACATGAGGGTTTTGAATTTATCTTGCCAACTCATGGGATCTAAACTTTGTATAGAATTAGGGTTTTATCACTCTAAATTATCTAATGTTTCAATATTAGGAAAAATTCTATAATTATTTAATAAGGAAACATCATATCAAAAAAGTTACAAGGAAACACAGTTTTAGTGACATATAAGTGTACTCATTCCTTGTTATTAGAACTTTTTCAAATTTCAAATATAGTTTCAATTTCAAATTTCAAATATAGTTTATATTTCAAATTTTATTCTATGAACATTGATACTTCATTTTAATTTCATATTTTGTTGGAGCATATTTTAGATTTGGAGCCTTATCCCAAAGACAAAGTGTGTTATCCACACTCAGGTACATATTTATCTTTTTACTCTAGTATTTTTATTAAATTTTAGTACTATAAAAAGGGTGGCATTTTTAGATAATTAAATTTGTTATTTGACACTTGTAAATGTCATTTTTGACCTACATTCACCCTACATAACTTGTGTGTACATATATGAATCTAATTCACCATTATCTCACACCTACATGTTATATATGAGTCTAATACTTCCAAGTTCTTTTTGGTCACCTATAGGAAACCTATTATATATATATATATATATATATATATATATATATATATACAATTCATATCTAGATCATAATATCAATAATTTTACATCTAATATGAAAATATCATATGCAGTATATATATATATATATATATATATATATACAATTCATATCTAGATCATAATATCAATAATTTTACATCTAATATGAAAATATCATATGCAGAACCTACCTTTTAGATAGTTTTATCTAGATCTAGAAGTTTCATCTTTCACTAAACAAAATTAAATTTTAAAATAAAATCATTCCTATTAGTCAACCCATATGCCTAGTATATTGACAGTACATGAAATTAACCTGTTTGACTCATATAAATACAAAATAAGTCCAGGAATATATATTATATGATAATAATGTATTTAACACATTCAAACACTTGAAAATTAGATAGAAATATCATAATTTTATAAAATTTCAAATAAATTTTTAAAAAGGGTCCTTACCAAGTTTAAATCACTCAAGAGCCAATAAAAATTTATTATTTTCCAAGTGTCAAAAGATAGATGACATGTTTCATAAGTTGAAAAAACTCTATTTCAAACATACACCTAATGGGTAGAACTATATAGAACTATATTTTCCTCCTTAGAGTATGGGATATGTAGGTAGTGTTAAACCAATCATTGCAGACTAACTGAAGTAATTTTAACACACATGTTTCCTCATTTTTTATGGTTTAAACTACTACTAAAGTTGACCTAGGGTTTTAAAGTGAAGGAGATGTATTTTTGTGTAATTTTTGAGCAATAAAACTTTGATATCACATACAAGACACATAAAAATTAGTTGTAGAGGTATATAAAAATATATAAAAGAAAAATAAACATAGATAAAAGCATATGATTTTGAACATAACATCAAACACTTATTATCCCAAGGTTGATGGTATATTTTGAGTGTAGTTAGAGATATAGAACCTGATCTAAGTGACTCACAATATAGTTATTTATCCTTCCTACCATCTACATTATTTATTGGTATTACACACAAATAAATAAATATATGTACCTAATCCTCTTGTTATAATTTGTATATTTTGTTATTCAATTTGAAAATAAATTTCAATCCTTTACATATATATTTATGATTAGTTTTCATATTTTATATTCTAAACTATACTCCATTTTTATCATAATTAAGGTTCACATAATCAAAATAGGGTAAAACATCACTCGTAACATATTATTATTTAATTATAAACATGCCTATAATCTATTACATATCACATAACTATTTAACTCTAAAATATAGTTGGATCCTTACTTGGGTAAATAGGGCTAAGAATATTTCCAACTAGGTGCTAAACTTAGATATAAACATACACTAAATTTCTTAAACTATGATAGATATGTAAGTTACAGGTAACTAATGTAATTATATTTTTATGATGCCAATAAAGTTATGGATATGGAATAGGTAGGAAAAAAACTAGAAGATGATTCTAGAAAAGTTGTCAAATTCTAGATTAGATTCTTCTGGAGTTGCAAACACTAACATCAGACTAGGATGGTTGTATTAATGTTATTATCTAAGCTTAATGGAAGTGTCCTATAAAAAATAATTGATGGAAACTGATGTGACCACATAGATTCTTTTTGGTTTAAATTCACATTTTCTTTAGAGCATTCATATCTAGGTCATGGATTGTCACTCATGAATATTCAAAACCATAGTTCTTCATCTTCATAGTGAACCTATGGGAAAATGGGTTAGTCGGCACATGGTGTTGAGATAAACAAAAATACCTATATTTAAAAGAGTTTTGCCTACATATCTATTTATTTGAATAGGGATTGGACTAATGTAGTTCTCTCCTATATATTATCTTGTGTTTAAATCATGAAATATGTACAAATCGAATACAATAGTGACCAATCTTGTAACTTAGTAGATATATATATTAGGTTATTCCTTCATTACTTCATACTTATGTATGTGTTGTACCTATGAATAATCTAATAATAGGATAAAATAGAGAAGCTTGTCTCACTTGATTTCTTGACTGAATGCCTTTTTTAAGTTGCCTAATGAGTAGGTAAGAAGTTTCAAGGTTATGTCATGTGAGGAGTGAATGAGGGTTAATATTGTATTTATATCAATACCTTTAGATAAGTAAATTTAATTAAATCACATAGGCTAACCATTAGGATATGCTTAATTTGAAAATTAGATGATAATAGGGCACTTGACACTTGTTTTGGGTCAAAATACTAACATCAACATAACTGTGTGTCTCAAACATTAGTGTTTAGGGATAAAGAAATCAAGCACAGAGTCAAATTATAGGGGTGTAATATAAGTATGATTTAATAATTTTAAGAAATATATAAGCTTTGGGTTATCAACATAAGACTAATAAGAATAAGAGATAGGCTAAGGGGCACAAGATAGAGTAGATGCAGGATTTTGAAAAGTGGGAAAGGTCTAGAATTGAGAGAATAAACTTAGGTATAATGATTTAAATTCACTATATAGACTTATTTTATAATTTACCATACTAACCCCATCCTTAAATTCCCTTGCTTGAGGCTTACAAAGTCTCACAAAGCTTGTAGCCCTATTTTTCCTAATTTTCCCTTATTGGTAGCAACTAACATACCTTCAAAAGAAAATAATTATATATTAAAGGACCCTTTTGGGCCATAAAACTCACACATTTACCTTTTAGAATAAATCCCAAGGTAATATGCACTTGTTTCTTTAAGCCTTCCCTCAATAAGCCCTCCAAATGGATAAATCTCCTTAATCTGAGCAATGTATGGACAATCAATCCAATCTAATGATATTTTTTGATACCATTTTTTACTAATATATCTTATCCAACTCTCTTCTATACCTAACTCTTAGATCACATCAAATTTATCTCTTTAGCCTATTACCTATTAGACCTCTTAGCTTCCATTCACAACTATAGGCTTGATATACTACTATACGGAGTCTATACAACCTTAGTTATTTGAAAATATTCAACACCATATGATATTACCCCAAACTACAAGTTTTTGGAAAATTTTAAGGGTTCTATCTCTTATAATCTTTCAAACCTTAAATTCAAGATTTTACCCTCATGTATAGGCTTGAAAAGGGATAAACAAGCATAAATTTATTTGGAAAATGTTTCAAGACTCCTTGTGACCTTCCTAAGGTCTGATTGATCTTTATACAACACCCCTAATTCATAAAATTTCTTAATCACCCCTAAAAGATGTTTTATATATCCAAATATAGAATTTTATAGGTGTTACAAGACTATGTTAGGCTACAGTCAGCCTGATTGTCTTCATAAAACATTCTACAATCCTTTTGGATTAGCAATATGGTTTATCAACCTTATTTAAGACTCAAAACAATATATTACACTCTCAATTTATTTTCCTTTTATTCTTATCACTTTGTGGGTACCCTAATTGTGTAAATAAAGGAGTAATTGTCTTGACTATGGCAAAGAAGTAGGGGTCTATATGTAGTTCAATGAAAATCAATAATGTCTCTAGGTTTTGTATTGATATTAATAGAACTTTTAATTCCATCCAAACTTTTATAATCCATCTGCCACCATGTAAATGTCTCGATTCCATTCTTATTCATTGACACTTGATCAATGCAAATAAGGGTCATTCTCAACTACACAAAGGTGTTTAGTTATGTCAAACAAGAATATCACTTCTTATGACTATGTATTTATCAAATTATTAATTTTGAATTCAAATAAACTATAATACAATCATTGCTTCCTTACCATCATATTCAATGAGTTAGCAATCCAACTCTCAAGAAATAATGCATCGTTTAACACTTGATTGTTGCATAACACAACATGTAGTCTCTATAAAACCTACAACATAGCATAATATATATTTATTTTTGATTAAAGATACCATAAAAAATTAATGTAAATATTTAAACATCAATATGTCTATTAAAGGAGAATGACTCATAAACAAAACTAGTTCTTCATTCATTTGATTAATCAACATTTACATGTAGAACCCATTTTAATGGCTTGTCAACTTTTAAGGATTATTGTATCAAATTCCAATGTTATATCCTCCTTACATATATTTTAATTCTCTCTCACTCCTATATATACCAACCTCTCTACAATTACTTCTCTTTTTTCATTTCAATGTAGGTTTTCTTGGTAGTTATAACAACTTCTTTTCTATAACTAACCCTCAATATACAAGGGTGACTAATATTAGTTTATATTCTTGATTATTTATATATTAATCACTTATGATGATATAGGGTACTATAGTTAATTCATGAATTTTTTTTAGACCTTTCAAAATACTTCCTTTCACCCAGCCACTTTGGACCTTGGTAGTACTCTTTTAGGTTATTCTCAAATATTTGAATTTTCAAAATATTGGTTTTGGAGGGAAAAATCCAAACACATATTACCCCTATGGACTCAAAATGACTTAATATATATTAATGGACCTTGAAAAGGTATCTTGACAGATATTATCACCTAATATAGACCAACATTTGAATTTTAATGATCCAAAACACAAAATTGACAACATTTGCTTGATCCTCCTACATCATACTCCCCAGGAGGGAGAAGACATGAGCCTATAAATTTATTTATTGATTTATAATTGATTATTTGAGTTTCATTCATACTCAACATGATTCTAAACTTGTGTTCTTATTCCTTCTTATTTTCCAAACTCTTGCATTTCTTCCTTGTGACTTTGTCTAGTCTTTGTCTCCATGCATCTTCAATTTCCATGAGGTATTCCCACTACTCTCTTTTTGAATTTGATTCATCCTCCACATTTTATAATTAAATTTTAATCCTTTCATACTAAGCTATAATCAACTTGTGTGCATTTGTCTTCCTCATGCTTGCTTCATGGCTTCTTTTCTCATAAATCTCACTTGATTCTTGCCTCTTAAGTGATGTTTTCTCCTTAACCTTTCTATCATTTTCTAAATTATGTTATAATGGAATATTTTTCATGTAAACCATTATAATTTTCTCATATACACCATATTTTTTTGCCTCTTCTTTAAACTTCTTCACATTTTGATGCCTTTCCCTATCACCTTTCTCAATATGAAAGAGAAAATTTCATTCCTTTCTTACTCATCATAGTACAGTGTTATTTATCATATTTTTCAATTTCTATATCCATTTTTATAAAATTTAAACTCAGATTTATATTGACCCATTGTGTACCTCACCTTAGTTTCCATTTTATTTCTTCCTTGTTTTCATGTTTCCACAACTTCTTATGCTTTTCTTTGTTGCTCCACTCTTAAGTTTTCCTTGAGTTCTTATTGAATTTTACATACTTTATGTCATCTTATTTTATCATATTAAATTTATTTAACATTTCTTCTATCATACTCAACTCTTGTTGTAAATCTAGTGTATCAACCTCTTCATATTCTTCATCAAACTTTGGTTCACATTGCTCTTCCTTGTCTTTTGCAACTTGTTCTTTGTCTTCTCCTTGGAAACCATCATGTTTGAGAGTAATATCAATCACTTCATGATAAATACCATGATTTACCATCACTCTTTCAGGTTTTTCTTCCTTATCTTGATTCGCTACACACTCATTCACCAATGCTATTATTTTCATGTACAAGGTAACTTCACCATTGAAGTCAAATTCACATACATCATAATATAAAACATTTTAAAACATATTTATAAAACACTTATCTTCCTTTAAGAATTAAATTTATTCTTAACATGGCTTTACCTTCACCTCATTGGCTTGATTTGCTTTCATTATCTCTTTATGTTGCTTTGTAGGCTTGTCATATTCTTCAATCTTCATGATTTATTTGAGCACACTTACAACTTGATCTTATTTTACTCTTATCATTATTTTTATCACATGTATATTTCCATGTACCTTATTGGTCTACCACTTGGTTCTCTTTTCATCTCTTTCATGTTTCATACCTTGGTCATTCATCATGCCAACTTGATATGTTTTATCTTTTGCTCTTTGATTCTACATTTGTGCTTGATTTCCACCTATACTTTTGTTTTTTGACCTCTTGTTTGATTTTATCTTCTTCCTTCTCATTACATTCTTGTTTAATAAATTCAGTCCATACATATCAATGCCCTTGTTATAATTTTGAGGTATGTCCTTTATCATTCTTTCTTCCAATCTCCATATTAGCATTTTCTTCTTCATATATGAAATCAAAATTAACATTTAGGTATTCTCTTACCTCTAATGTCATATTCTACAAGCTTATTTTTTCCTTCATGTCTTCATGGGTGACCTTCATGTATTATGGGTGCACCAACTTCTTTTTTTAGCTACTATGCATGGAAATGCATCATATAATTCCTCTTTCTCATCATATTCTACATTTGGTATGTCTTCAATCTCTATCACTTTATATTCTTCAAGAGGTTATTTCTCTTTGTCATATTCTTACCACTTTATGGGTAGTGTTCTTGACCCATTATTAATCAACTTTCAGGTCTCATGCATTTCCTTAATCACATGAAATCATACCTAAAAACATAAACATTAAATCAATTTTAGCATATAAAATGAGATACCACATAGTCTCTTTGAATGTCTTTAACATAGAATTTATCCATCTTCTATTTTCTTCACCATCATGTGCTCTTATTGACACTTCCATAATATTATTGTTCTATTAAATTAGAACCCTCTTCTCTATATTTATTTTTTCTCACTTGGAAACATATTCTTTCTCATGCCTCTATGGGTTTTATTCACTTTTTTCTTCTCATATCTCTAGATACCCTTCTTATGCTTCTTCTTCACACAAGTGACTCTACTAGCCACTTCGCTCTTATTCTCACATTCTATCTATTCCATTGGATTTATAATTATCTTATTAGATTCATCATGATCTCTATTCTCTCTATAAATTACCACAATTAATCTTTTTATGTCTTCCACTTCTCTCTCTATATCCATCTTCACCATTCCTCTTGTTTCTGAGGCCTATTTAGACCTTTCTCTTAGCAAGTATATCAAACCTACCTCTTAGAACTCTATTGGGTATTTCATATTACTTTATTCCTATATATAGGATATATTATTAACCTCTTTGACTCTCTTTTGTAATTTTATTTCTTTCTCTTCTCTCTTGGAGCTTTAATGATCTCTTTTTCTCTCTACCTTTTCTAGTCTTTCCTTGACTAGTTTCATGTCCTTCTCAAAGTACCTTGGGTATTTATTCTCTTTACCACTCTTATAATAATCTATGATAACCTTAATATATAATGCATTTATCCTTATTATCCCTCAATACAGGACAATATTACTTATCATACGTACCTCATAACATATGAATTCATCTCAAACTAACAAGGTGTAAAGAATGTAAAACAAAATTTTACCCAAGATTACCTTGCCTTGATCTAATAAAAAATTATGTAGATTTATGGGGATAATTCCTCATAAACATCACCATTTTATTTAATTTACATAACTGATCTCATTCATGGGCTAGGTTTATTCTTGATTGTTCTTATCTCAATCTCACTTTTGATGAGGTCTTAATAGTTACTTTGTATATGTACCTATTATTTTTACATATTAAAAAAAAATTAATTATGATATTAACCCCTTTTAGGACACTTAACTTTGTCAACTATCTTGTTGCATTCCTTACTTTCACAATCTTCCCCTTATGCTTTCACTAGCTTTTTGTTAGCCTATACACTTAGGCTTCAAAACCCAAATCTTGATCTATGTTTGAATAAATAATATTCAATGAATAAATATTCTTGGTAAATATTTTTTTACCTATTACATCTCTTGATAAGTAACCATACTGACCCCATCCTTCAATTACCTTGCTTGAGGCTTACAAAGTCTCACAAAGCTTGTAGCCCTATTTCCCCTATTTTTCCCTTGTTGGGAGCAACTGGCATACCTTAAAAAGAAAATAATTACCCATTAAAGGACCCTTTTCAGCCATAAAACTCACACATTTACTTTTTTTCACAAATCCCAAGGAAATATGCATTTGCTTCTTTAAGCTTTCCCTCAATTAGCCCTCCAAATGAACAAATCTCCTTAGTCTGAGCAATGTACGAATAATAAATAAAAAATAATGATATTTTTGGATAAATTTTTTCCTCATACATCAAATAAAACTCTCTTTTGGAAATAACTCTAAAATCACATCACTTTTCTCTCTTTGCCCTATTACCCATTAGACCTCTTAGCTTCCATTCACTCCTATAGGCTTGATATACTACTATACATAATCCATACAACTTTAATTACTTGAAAATATTCAATATCATATGATATTAAACAAAAATATAAGTTTTTGGGATTTTTTAATTGTTCCATCTCTTAGAATCTTCTAAACCCTAAATCAAGGTTTGTACCCTCATGCGTAGGAATGAGAAGCAATAAACAAGCATAAATTTATTTGGAAAAATTTTCAAAGACTCCATATATCCTTAGCAAGATCTATTTGATTTTTTAAAAAAAATCCTCCAATTCATATAAGTTTTTAATCACCCTTAAATATGTTTTATATCTCTAAATATATAATTATGTAGGTGTCACAAGACTGTGTTAGGCTACAGTCAGCCTGATTTTCTTCATAGAACCCTTTATAATCCTTTTGGCTTATAAATATTATTTATCAACATTAAATTAAGACTCAAAATGATATATTATACTCTCCATTCACTTTAATTTTATTCTTATCACTTCATGGGTGCCCTGACTGTGTAAACAAAGGAATAAATGTCTTGACTATGTCAAAGAAGTAGGGGTCTGTATCTAGTCAATGAAACTCAATAATGTCTCTAGGTTTTTTATTTATATTAACACACATTTTAAGATCATCCAAACTTTTATAATATAAATACCACCATTCAAATCAAATAAATTGATTCCATTATTATTCATTAACACTTGATTAATACAAATAGGGGTCATTCTTGACTACACATAGGGGTTTGGTTATAACAAACAAGACTATCAACTCTTGTGCCTATGTATTGATACCATTATTAATTTAGAATTAAAATTATATATAATACAATAATTTATTCCTTTTAATCCTATTCAATGAGTTAAACATTTAACTCTTCAGAAACAAGGCTTCCTTCAACACTTGATTGTTGCATAACAAAACCTGCAATCTTTATCAAACCTACACGTTAGCATAATCTATCTTGATTCTGGATTCAAGATCCCAGAAATAAAAAAACTAAATATGTAACCATAAATATGTCTATTAATTCATAATTAATCACTAAAAATACTATTTATTCATTCATTTGATCAATCAACATTTACATATGGAACCCAATTCATGGGTTTGTCAACTTTTAAGGATTCTTGTATCAAATTCCACTCACAGATTCTCCTTACCTCTATTTTATATCTCTATCACTCCTATATATTAAAAAATCTATACAATGACTTCCCTTTTTTCATTTCAATGTAATTTTTCTTGGTAGTTACATCTTATTTTCCATAACTAACACTCAATGTATAATGGTGACTAATATATAATTCACCATACAAACCCCATCCTTCAATTCCCTTGCTTGAGGCTTAAAAAGTCTCATAGATATTGTAACCCTATTTTACCTATTTTTACCTTATTATGAGAACCTAACATACCTTAAAAATAAAATAATTACATATTAAATGACCCTTTTAGGTCATATAACTCACACCTTTACCTTTTAGCACAAATCCCAAGGTAACATGCACTTATTTCTTTAAGCCTTCCCTCAATTAGCCCTCTGAATGGATAAATCTCCTTAATTTGATAAATGTATGGACAATCAATCCAATATAATGATATTTTTTTATACCATTTTTTCCTCATATATCTTATCCAACTATATTCTATATGTAACTCTCAAATCACATCAATTTTCTCTCTTTAGCCTATTACCTATTAGACCTCTTAGCATCCATTCACTCTTACAAGATTGATACACTACTATATAGAGTATATACAACCTTAATTATTTTAAAATATTCAACAACATATTATATTACCTCAAACTACAAGTTTTTGTAATTTTTAAGAGTTCCATCTCTTCGAATCTTTTAAACCTTAAATTCAGGTTTTTACCCTCATGCATAGGCCAAAAAGGGGATAAACAAGCATAAATTTATTCATAAAATGTTTAAAGAATTCATGTGACATTATTAAGGTCTTTTTGAACTTTATACAACTCCCCCAATTCATAAAAATTCTTAATCACCCCTGAAAGATGTTTTAGATCTCCAAATATAGAATTCTATAGGTGTTACAAGACTGTGTTAGGCTACAATCAGCCTAATTGTCTTCATAGAACACTCTAAAATATTTTTGTATTTTCAATATGGATTATAAACCTTAATTAATAATTAAACCAATCTATTACACTCTCAATTTATTTTCCTTTTATTCTTATCACGTTTTGGGTGCCCTAATTACGTAAACAGGGGAGTAATTTCTTGACTATGGCAATGAAGTAGGGGTTTATATGTATTCAATGAAACTCAATAATTTCTATAGATTTTATATTTATATTAAAACACCCTTTAATTCTATCTGCACTTTTCTAATCAATATACCACCATGAAAATACCTTGATTGCATTCTTATTCATTGACACTTGATCAATGCAAATAGCGGTCGTTCTTGACTGCACACAGGTGATTGGTTATAACAAACAAGACTATCAATTATTGTTCCTATTTATTTATCCCATTATTAATTTTGAATTGAAATAAAATATAATACAATAATTTTTTCCTTGCCATCTCATTCAAAGAGTTAACAATCCAACTCTTAAGAAATAATGCTTCGTTCAACACTTGTTTATTGCATAATAAAACCTATAGTCTTTATAAAACCTACAACATAGCATAATATATATTTATTTTTTCTTAAATAGACCATAAAAATTAAATGGAAATATTTAACCATAAATATGTCTATTAAAGGAGAATGACTCACAAACAAAATTAGTTCTTCATTCATTTGATCAATCAACATTTACATATGGAACCCATTTTCTAGGCTTGTCAAATTTTAAGGATTCTTGTATAAAATTCCACTCTTAGATCCTCCTTAAATCTATTTTATGTCTATCTCACTCCTATATATACCAACCTCTCTATAATGACTTCTCTTTTTTCATTTCAACATAGGTTTTCTTTGTAGTTATAACAACTTCTTTTCCATAACTAACCCTCAACATAAAAGGGTGACTAATCTTATTTTATATTCTTGATTATTTATATCTTAATCACTTAATATGATATATGGTACTATATTTAATTATTAATTTTTTTAGACCTTTCAAAAGACTTCCTTTCACCCAGCCACTTTAGACCTTGGTAGTACTCTTCTAGGTTATTTTCAAATATTTGAATTTTCAAAATATTGGTTTTGGAGGGAAAACTACAAACACCTTCACAACATAACCTATGACCCACATGGACTCCAAATGACTTAATATATATGAATTTACCTTGAAAAGGTCTCTTGACACATATTATCACCTAATATTGACCAATCTTTGACCTCTAATGACCCAAAACACAAAATTGACAACTTTTACTTGATCCTCTTGCATCATACTCCACAATAGGGAGAAAATATGAGCCTATAAATTTATTGATTGATTTATAATTGATTATTTGAGTGTCCTTCATACTCAACATGCTTCTAAACTTGTGTTATTGTTCCTTCTTGCTTTCCAAACTCTTGTATTTCTTCCTTCTAACTTTGTCTAGTCATTGTCTCCATGCATCTTTAATTTCCATGAGGTATTCCCACTACTATATAATTTTATTTGATTCATCCTCAAATTTTTATAATTAAATTTTAATTCTTTCATAATCAGCTATAATCAACTTGTGTGCATTTATATTCATCATGCTTGCTTCATGGCTTGTTTTCTCCTAAATCTTAGTTGATTATTGCCTCTTGAGTGATGTTTTATCCTTAACCTTTCTATCATCTCTTTCATATAAAAGTTTCTCATTTTCTCATAGACACCCTCTTTTTTTTCCTCTTCTTTAAAATTCTTCACATTTTGATGCCTTTCCCTATCACCTTTCTCACTATGCAAGAGAAAATTCTCATTCCTTTCTTACTCATCATAGTATAGTGTTATTTGGAATAGTTTTGTATTTCCATATCAATTTTTATAAAATTTAAACATATATTGAGCTTGACCCATTGTTTACCTCACCTTAGTTTCCATTTGGGTTATTACTTGTTTGCATGTTTCCACAACTTCTTACGCTTTTCTTTATTGCTCCAATCTTAAGTTTTCTTTGAGTTATTATTTTCTTTTACATACTTTAAGTCATCTTATTTCATCATCTTAAATTTATTTAATAGGTCTTCTATCATACTCAACTCCTATTTTAACTTTAGTGCATCAACCTATTCATATTCTTCATCAAACTTTGGTTCACATTGCTCTTCCTTGTCTTTGGCAACCTATTTTTTATCTTCTCCTTAGAAAACCTCATGTGTGAGAGTCATATCAATCTATTCATTCTGCATACCATGATTTACCATCACTATTTGAGGTTTCTCATCCTCATCTTGATTCGCTACACACCCGTTCATCAATGCCATTATTTTCATGTACAAGGTAACTTCACCATTGATGTAAAATTCACATACATCATCATATACAACATTTTAAGACATATTTATGAAACACTTATCTTCCTTTAATAATTAATTTTATTTTTCACATGGCTTTACATTCAACTCATAGGATTTATTTTCTTGCATTATCTCTTTATCTTGCTTTGTAGGCTTGTCATCTTCTTCAATCTTCATGATTTCTTTGAGCACACTTGTAACTTGATCTTATTTTACGCTTGTCATGATTTTTATCACTCGTATATTTCCTTGTACCTCATTGGTCTTACAGTTGGTTCTATTTTCATCTCTTTCATGTTTCATACTTTGGTAATTCATCATACCAACTTGATATGCTTTGTCTTTTCATCTTTGCTTCCATATTTGTGCTTGATTTCCACCTATACTTTTATTTTGTTTATCCTCTTGTTTGAGGTTTTGTTCTTCATTCTCATTACCTTCTTGTTTAATAAATTTATGCTGTATATATCCATGCCCCTTTTCTTCTTTTGAGGTATGTCCTTTATCATTCTTTCTTCCAATCTCCACATTATCATTTTCTTCTTCATATATGCAATCAAAATCAACATTTAGGCATTCTCGTACCTCTAATGGCATATGCTACAAGCTTATTTCTTCCTTCATGTCTTCATGGGTGACCTTCATGTCTTATGGGTGAACCATCTCCTTTTTTTAGCTACTATGCATGGAAATGTA
Source organism: Torreya grandis (assembly GCA_037957365.1). NCBI lineage: Eukaryota > Viridiplantae > Streptophyta > Pinopsida > Cupressales > Taxaceae > Torreya > Torreya grandis. The sequence goes on from JARHVA010005847.1 coordinate 1,076,612, forward strand.
TCATATAATTCCTCTTTATCATCATATTCTACATGTGTTATGTTTTCAATCTCTATCACTTTATCTTCTTCAAGAGGTTATTTCTCTTTGTCATATTCTTGCCACTTGATGGGTAGTGTTCTTGACCCATTATTCATAAAATGATAGGTCTCATGCATTTCCTTAATCACATGAACTTATACCTAAAAAACCAAACTTGAATTCAATGTTAGCATATAAAATGATAGACCACATAGTCTCTTTGTATGTATTTAACATAGACATTATCCATCTTCTATTTTATTCACCCTCATGTGCTCTTCTTGACACTTCCATATTATTATTATTGTATTAAATGAGAACCCTATTCTCTTTATTTATTTTTTCTCACTTGGAAACATATTATTGCTCATGCCTTTTTGGGTTTTCATCATTTTTTTCTTCTCATATATATATAGATACCCTTCTTATGCCTACTTTTTCTCACAAGTGACTTTAGTGGCCACTTAAATATTATTATCACATTCTAGCTAGTCTATTGGATTTATTTTTATATTATTATATTCATCATGATCTCTATTATTTCTATACATTACCAAAATTCTCTTCTTATGTCTTCCACTTCTCTCTTTATATCCATTTTATCCATTCCTCTTACTTTCTAGGCATATTTAGACCTTTCTCTTAGAAAGTCTATCAACCTTGCCTCTTATACCTATATTTGGAATTTCCTCTTCATTTATTCTTCCATATATGATCTATTCTTAACCTCTTTGACTCTATTTTGTAATTTTCTTTCTTCGTCTTCTCTCTTGGAACTTCAATGCTCTATTTTTCTCTCTACCTTTTTTAGTCTTTCCTTGACTAGTTTCATGTCCTTCTCAAAGGACCTTGGGGATTAATTATATTTATCACTCTTATAATCCTCTATTATAACATTAATATATCATACATTCAACCTTATTATCCCTTAATACCCCACAATGTTACTTATCATATGTACCTCATAACGTATGCATTCATCTCAAACCAACAAGTTGGAAATAATGTAAATCAAAATTTTACCCAATCTTACCTTACCTTGATCTAATAAAAAATGATGTAGATTTATGGGGATAATTCCTCATAAACATCACCATTATATTTAATTTACATAACTGATCTCATTCATGGGTTAGGCTTATTCTTGATTGTTCTTATCTCAATCTATATTTCCAATTTTAATGAGGTCTTAATAGTTACTTTGTATATGTAACTATTATTTATAAATATTAAAATAAATTTATTTATGTCATTAACCTATTTTAGTACATTTAACTTTGTTAACTATCTTATTTCATTCCTTACTTTCACAATCTTCTCCTTATGCTTTCACAAGATTTTCGTTAGCCTATACACTTAGGCTTCAAAACCCAAATCTTGATCTATGTTTTAATACATAAAATTAAATTTATAAATGGTATTGGTAAATATTTTTTTACCTATTTCATCTCCTGATAAGTCACCATATTGACCCCATCCTTCAACTCCCCTGTTTGAGGCTTACAAAGTCTCATAAAGCTTGTAGCCCTATTTTCCCTATTTTTCACTTGTTGGGAGAAACTAACATACCTTAAAAAGAAACTAATTAGAAATTAAATGACCCTTTTTCACCATAAAACTCACACCTTTACATTTTTTCAAAAATCCCAAGGTAACATGCTCTTGCTTCTTTAAGCCTTCGCTCAATTAGCCCTCCATATGAACAAATCTCCTTAGTCTGAGCAATGTATAACTAATAAATACAAAATAATGATATTTTTGGATATAGTTTTTCCTCATGCATATTATCCAACTCTCTTTTTTACATAACTCTCAAACCACATCACTTTTCTCTCCTTGGCCTATTACCCATTAGACCTCTTAGCTTCCATTCACTCCTATAGGCTTGATACACTACTATACAGAATCTATACAACCTTAATTACTTAAAAATATTCAAGATAATATGATATTACAAAACAATAATTTTTTTTGGGATTTTAAAATTCTTCCATCTCTTAGAATATTCTAAACCCTAAATCAGGGTTTTTACCCTCATGCATAGGCCTGAGAAACGATAAACAAGCATAACTTTATTTGGAAAATGTTTCAAGACCCCTTATTTCATTAATAAGATCTATTTTAACTTTTTAAAAAGTATTAAAATTAATATAATTTCTTAATCACCCTTAAATATGTTTTAGATCTCTAAATATAGAATTATGTATGTGTCACAAGACTGTGTTAGGCTATAGTCAGCCTGATTTTCTTCATAGAACCCTCTATAATCCTTTTGGATTATAAATATTGTTTATAAACCTTAACGAAGAATTAAAATTATATATTATACTATCCATTCACTTTATTTTTATTCTTATCACTTCATGGGTGCCCTGACAATGTAAACAAAGGAGTAAATGTCTTGACTATGTCAAAGAAGCAGGGATCTGTGTCTAGTCAATGAAACTCAATAATTTTATTAATTTTTTAATTTATATTAACACACCTTTTAAGTATATACAAAATTTAATAATATATCTACCACCATGAAAATCAAATCCATTGATTCCATTCTTATTCATTGACACTTGATCAATGTAAATAAGGGTCATTCTTGACTGCACATAGGGGTTTGGTTATAATAAACAAAATTATCAAATTTTATGCCTATGTATTGATCCAATTATTAATTTGTAATTAAAATATTTTATAATAAAAAATTTCTTCCTTTTCATCCTATTCAATGAGTTAACAATCTAACTCTTAAGAAACAAGGCTCCCTTCAACACTTGATTATTGCATAACAAAACCTATAGTATTTATCAAACTTACAACTTAGCATAAATCTATCTTGATTCTAGCTTCAAGATCCCATAAATAATAAATTTAAATATATACCCATAAATATTTATATTAATGGATAATTAATTACAAAAATAATATTTATTCATTCATTTGATCAATCAACATTTTACATATGGAACCCAATTCATGGGCTTGTCAACTTTTGAGGATTCTTGTATCAAATTCCTCTCTCATATTATCTTTACCTATATTTAAAGTCTATATCACTCCTATATATTCCAAAATGTCTACAATTACATCCCTATTTTCATCTCAATCTAGTTTTTATTGGAATGTTACAACTTCTTTTCCATAACTAGCTCGTAACGTACAAGGGTGAATAATCTTGTTTTCTTTTCTTGTTTGGTTTTATCTTAATGAATTATGATAATATAGGGTCCTATATTCCAATAAATATTTTTTTTATACATTTATAAATACTTCCTCTCACGTAGCCACCTTGGACCTTGGTTATACTCTTCTAGGCTATTCTTAAATATTTAAATTTTCAAAATATTGGTTCTAGAGGGAAAACTCCAAACACTTTCACAACTTAACCTATGACCCATAGGGAATAAAAATGAATTAATATACATGAATGGACCTTTGAAATATGTCTTTACACACATTATCACCTAAAATTGACTAACCTTTGGCCTCTGATGACCCAAAAAACAAAATTGATAACTTTTTCTTCATGCTCCTACATCATTTGAGTTTTCCAAGTGTACAAGACTAAGGTCATATATAATCTATAAAATAGTGTCTTAAATTTACCTCCCCTTAATATATTAATTATATTTTTAGTTTAAAAAAAAGTAATATGTACCTAGGTGTGTATAACATGAGTATAACTTGAGTGTTTTGCTAGTGAATAACCTACAATCAAGAGCATGCTAGAATACATAATCATTACATATAATATTTAATTTAAATTAATTGAATATATTGTAATTTAAATATCAAGAGTTATGATTACACATGTGTACCGATGTAACTACCTTGCCTAATGGAAATTTGATTTGATATATGTATCATTGAAAGGCTTTAAAT